>CM042048.1:44972500-44993059 GCA_023525745.1 Arctium lappa
TGCCACCATATTTTCTAAAAAGTCTTTGTTTTAAAAAATAGAGTTGACTCATTTTAACCAACTCATTTTTTGCAAAAATAATAATTATTTATTGGTTAAATATAACTTTTAACCCCTATAAAAACAAAAAATATTTATTGATTAAATTTTGGAATGTGGTGTTAAGTTGATTATCCCAAGTTGATAGATAGAAGAAAGTTAGATAAATATTAGTGAGTATATAAATAGAAGGATATCATGAATTAAATTTTGAAAAACTTGGGTTGTTAAGTATAACTTTTAGCCACCATAATTTTTTAAAACAATAATGTTTAAATAATGTCTTTATATTAAGAAACAACCAAGGATGAATAAGGGGAGGTTTGATAATTTGAGTTCGTATTGTAATATTCGTGTAATATTCTTAAATCTTTTGCATTATAATGTTGTTTAGTCATCCCACATGGACGAGAGAATGTTACATTGGAGTTTTTTTAGGTGACTATAAGAAATGAGGAATAAATGTTTTATATAAATATGAAATTTGGTAAGTTTGGTAATTCTAAATAGGTGAGAAGACGAATTTTTTTTATGAAACATGTGATTTTATATTGACAAGAGGAGAGGATGTCAAATTGTTATCACTCATAAGGTTGACTAATTTTAGTCAAACCTTTCGTAACAACAATAGTGATATGGTTGTTTGACATGTCACTTGAGTTCTAAAAAGCATAACAAAAAAATTATTACCGCAACATCTTAAACTCTTCGTAACAAGAAACAATTATCAATATATGAAAATTATCACTTATGAAAATACATTTTTCATTTTAATTTGGATTTTATTAATTATTAACCGAAGAATTACATTTTATCTTAACTCAAACAAGTATTTTCTTTAAAATATTTTTCGCTACCGCACAACGCACGCACAGGTGACACATCGTAAGCTAAAAATCACTTCAAATAAACAATCCCAAACACCCCAAATGTCCCAAATGTCATAGCTATCAAGAAAAATGATAAGAATAAAAAGAAGAGGAAGGACGTACAAAAATCCGACGTCTCTTCTCATTCATCCAGATCTTTGAATCTTGTTCTTCTTCTAGTAGTTATGATCCCAAGGTATTCGCCTCTCCACTCCAGCAACCCCCGTAGAAACCCTAGAGTCTCCCTCCTTTCGCAAAGACAGACAGAGCGCTAATTGGAATGTCGATCATATCGCTGCTTTTGTTGCTCCTTAGGTTCAATTGCTACTTAACTTTTATGTTAATTTTGTTCTTGTTGAATATTTCTGCAAGCAAAAAACCCTGATCGGCAATATTCAGGTATAAATTTCTTTTTTGGGGGGGTTCATTTTACAATCAATGATGGTTACAAATTCTTGGAGGGTTTGAGCCTTGTTCTATATTCCAAACACTTTAAAACAAATTCTTGGATGCATATTCTCTTGAGAGAAAAGTCTATGGAACATGGGAGGGTGACGCCTGCTAGGTAAGAAACTCAGTTTCTCAAGTTTAATGTCGGTAATGTATATTGATCTACTCATTGTTGTTAAAAAAATTTCTGGTCTTAATTGATTTCTCTTTTTCTGTGATCTTTCAATTTCTTTTTTCTTATACACACTAATCTTGATTTTTGGTTATTCTGATGTTGCGGTTTTGCGAGAATTAATTCTTGTAAATTTGCTGAAGACCATCATAAAAAGGACAAGGTTAGCAATGTACTTAATTTTAAATGTTTTGTGTGTTTGATTGATCTCATTTTTGTGATCTTGTCAATTTCAAGGAGATTTGCTGCAATTTGTTTAAAGATGATCATGAAGGGTTTTGGGGTTTTCAGTTTCTATGAAAGAGGAAGGAATAACTAATGCAGGTAAAATTTTGAAGAATAATTTAAGTGAATTGTCCATGGCCCTTCTAATTTAGAAATAATTTAAGTGAATTATGTTAGGACAATCCTTTGATTTTTCTTTTACTGTAATCTTTGCGAGAATTGGCACAATTAAATTTGCTGAAGATGATCATAACAAGAACAGAGGTTTGATTGATCTCGTTTTGTGATCTGTCAATTTCAGACAGATTTGCCACATTTTCTTTAAAAATGATCATGGAAGGGTTTTGGGGTTTGATCAATTTCTTAACCATTATAATGTTAATGATACATATTTAGAAAATATGTTGATTATAACGGCTTGTGATTTATAGGTATGTAATTTTGAAGATGAGAACGAGAGTGTTTAGTTGCCAAACGTAGGTAACAAACTCAAATGTCGTTAAGAGTAATGGTTATGTGTGATCAATGCCTTTTCCTCCAAAGTAAGCAATTAATCCTATATATATTTGTTTCACATTTGTGCTGGTGGATGTTTGTGCAATGCATAGCGATTTTGCTGAAGCATTATTTTCCGTTGGGTATTTTCTTTCACTGTTTTTTTAATATGTTAATCGTTATTGAAAGAATATCTTCATCCCTGCTCTTGTAATCATCAAACTCAATTTCCTTCTTTTTTGTGTGTTTGATTGATATCGGTTTTACTGTTGTAATCTGTCAATGTCAGGGATTTGGTTTGTTCAATCTATCTTTTACATGAATTGTCAGTGCTTGGCTTTGTACTTGATGGAAAGATTATGTAGGTATTTTCTTTTTAAATTCTTTGTGCTGATTGTTAGAATCATGTTCCTTTTTCGCTTTATTAAATTTTTTTCTCCAAATCCAATGAAGAGTTGCTGTAGATTGATCAATATCTAGTTTGAAGGTTCTACATTGGATTTGTGGCCAATTTTCTCAAGAAATTTTATTGGATGCAGATTCTCTTGAGAGAAAAGTCTATGGAACATGGGAGGGTGACGCCTGCTAGTAGGTAAGAAACTCAAATTCTCAAGTTTCTTGTCATTACTGTATGAGTAAACTTCACTTCCGGTCCCCAACGTTTGTCGATTTCAACGGCTATCATCGCTAAACTTCGAAAACTCGGATTTGGTCCCTTACGTTTGTCATCTCATAACGGTTTTAGTCCCTCCTTCTAACGACCTTTAACTTCTTTTTGTTAAGTCCAATTAAATGAGGGGTATTATGGTCATTTTACCTTTTTGCTAATTTTCTAATTTTAAAACCTTAAATAAAATACTATATAATATTATATATGTACATATCTATGTATACACAAATCCACCACCTATCACCATTAACCATCAACCACCATCACAAATTCAGACATAAATTAAGGGTCACTACAATAAAATTGGGTTTATAGGACCCTCATTAGTGTCTTAATAGGACCTTTTAAGTCAAAAAGCATGTGTGTCTCATCTAAAGGCGTTCTTTTAGGTTAGCAGGATGAATTTGAACATCCTAATAAGTTATATGATTATGATACAAATTCCGTAGTCCTATAAAATGGATTAAGTAACAGTAAAAAGTGTCGTAATAATATAGGACACTTTATGTAGTCATAACATGTTTACATTTAAAAACAAATATTGGCATCCCAAAAAATGATTTTATAGGAAGAAATTGGATGTCGCTAAAACATTTATATGATTATGAAACAAATTCTAGAGTCCTATAAAATGAACTAAGTAGCACTAAAAGGTGTCCTAATAGACTATAATAAGTAACACTACAAGTGTCCTAAAAGACTATAATATGAGATGCTTCAATCAATTATAAAATCCTCCTGTAATATTACATTTGAAAACATATATAGAAGTTTTACGAATTGATTCGATAGAACAAAATTTAATGTTGTACAAGTACTTATATGAGTACCAACTACCACAAAGTCATATCACGACAAAACTAAGTACCAATCAAGAATTACTCAATTACAAAAAATCTTATTGTCCCCTATGAACAGAGCTATCAATCTTCGTCATGCACCACCTACAATGAAAGAACACACATCTGAGCTTAATGTTATATGATAAAAAAAATTCTATACTTACTAAATCATTCTCTTTGTTTCGACATAAGATTTTTTATTGAACTTATTTTTTATTCAATTACGTGTGTGCACAACGATTTTCATTTTTGTTGGATGATTTACATGCAATTTATCTTTTTCGTTCTTCTTTCTTTTTTATCTTTTTCTTTTTAATTTGTGAGATTGTCGTTGCACTAGATTTTATTTTGTGATGTTCCCGACAATCATACTTGTTATTATCCTTGTAATAATACGATTATGTTTATGCATTACAATTTCCATTCTTGTTTATCTTGATCTTTTATATATTGGCATTGAGTATATGTGTAACCTTTTACATTCTTGTTGAGTTTCTTACTTCTGTGCTTATTTGATTATCAATATATCAATGACTGCATTATTCTTTTGTTATTGTTGTTTATTCATTTCTTTGTTTATAAGCATTATATCGTTAAACATGGTTGTGGATTTGTATGTGGTTATGTGAGGGTTGCTTGAATTTATGTATAACGTGTCATGTATTTAATTTGACTTTTTATGTAGTAGGAATATGTGTCGAGTGTTTTCCATTTTTATTGTTTTTGGCTTGTATCCATTTTGATAATGAGCACGTGTTTTCCATTTTATGCACAACCTTCTCCATGATTTTTGCTTGACATTCGTGTTAATTTTTTTTTTAATCTTTATTTAAGTTGTGAGATTGTCATTGCACTAACTTTTGTATTTTGTATTGTTCCCACCAAATATACTTCTTATTGATATTACATTTGTAATTATAGGAATACGTAACAATTTTACATTCTTGTTTATTTTGATATTTTGTGTATTGGCATTGAGTAGATGTACAATACACACTTTTGCATTCTTGTTGGTTTTCTTACTTCTGTGCTTATTTGATTATCAATATGCCAACGACTATGTTATTTTGCTCTTAGTGGTTTTTGTTTAATTTGACTTTTTTAAGTAGTAGGAATATGTGTACATTGTTTTCCATTTTGGTTTCGATCTTTTATTTACAATGAGCATGTATTCATGCGCAACCTTCTCCATTATTGTTGCCTGACATCCGTGATTTAATTTTATTTTTTGTGCAAAGTTACGTGTGTGAGATGCATTTTTATTTTTGTTAAATGACTTTCATGTTTTTTTTCATTTTCCATTTTTGTTGGTGTGTACAGTTTATGTTCTAAAGTTGTAAGATTGTCGTTTTCCTAGGCCTGTGTTTAGGCATAACAATTTCATGTCTTGTTTTTTTATCTTCTATGTGTTGGCATAGAGTAAAATTAGCAAACTTTTGCATTCTTGTTGCTTTTCCTATTTATGTGCTTATTTGATTATCAGTATCCTAGTGACTATATTATCCTAATCTTAATGATGTTTGTTCATGTATTTGTTTATAAGCATTTTATGGGTGAGGATGGTTGTGAATTTTTGTATTTGACTATTGGTAGGTTGCTTGCATTTCTTTACAACTTGTTTGTGTTTTGGATTTGATTTTTTTAAGTAGTATGAATGTGTAGGATGCTTTTCATTTTTGATGTATTGCTCGGTATCTATTTCAATAATCAACATGTATTTATGTGAAATATTTCCATTATTAGGCAACAAAACTATGCATATGTACATCCATTTTTTTCTGGATGACCTTCGTGTTTTCTTTTATTTGTCTTTTTTTGTTTTGCTTTTGTTGATTGATTTGTTTTTCACATTCTTTTTATTTAAGTTGTGAGATTGTCGTTGCACTAACTTTTGCATTTTGAATTGTTGCTTGCAAATATATTTCATTAATATTAGATTGTGTTTTTGCATAACATTCCCATTATTGTTTATTTTGATCTTTTATGTACTGGCATTGAGTAGATATGCAACCTTTTGCATTCTTGTTAATTTTCTTTTTGTTCTTATTTGATTATCAATATACCAATGACTGCGTTATTGTTTTTTTATTGGTGTTCGTTCATTTATTTGCTTATAATTATATCGGAAAACATATCATGTGCACATCTATTTTTTTATATTCTCTGTATATGGAGGAGTATTTATCATATTTCTACACCTGATCTTATTTCTTAAATTCTTATTCTAATTTTTATTGTAAATACAATATGCTTGAACTCGACATACATTTCTTTTTGAAAAATTGTTGAGATTTGATTTGTAGTTTAGGTACTTTTGCGCCTGAAAATATTGTTTGGCATATAAGTGTTCCTTGGAGGATGTTTATAGGCAAGAGTTGCTTCTGCAAAATGTTGTTGTTTGGATCCTTGGCCTAAGTGGTTGAGGTTAGTTCACAATAACATCTTTTGATTTCTTACTCAGTATCATTAGCAGTCAGAAAGGTAAGTTCCTTGGTGAAACCTTATGTTGTTTGGATCCTTGGCCTAAGTGGTTGAGGTTAGTTCACAATAACATCTTTTGATTTCTTACTCAGTATCATTAGCAGTCAGAAAGGTAAGTTCCTTGGTGAAACCTTATGTTGTTTGGATCCTTGGCCTAAGTGGTTGAGGTTAGTTCACAATAACATCTTTTGATTTCTTACTCAATATCATTAGCAGTCAGAAAGGTAAGTTCGTGAAACCTTATTATCAAACTAGAATTTGTGATACTTGGCTAACTTACATTATATTTTTAGTTGTGGTTTCCATACAAAAGATATCGAAAGAAGATGAAATTGGTGACTGTGAAAAAGTTGCAGATGATACACGTTGGACCTACAGGAGGACGCCAGACGACGTTAAGGAGAGAATCACAGAACTCGCTATGGTTACATGGCGAGGTTCTTATGGGTTTTCTCTTTTCCATACCACATCATTCTTATATGCTTACTCTATTATGGACGAATGACAATTTTTGATGTTTTCAGGTCTCAGATCTAGTTTTTGATGGGGAATCCAGGTTGGTGCTGCACACAGAAATGGTAAAGAAACATCTGTTTGTGCGAGAACTAGAATCTTTTTCTTTTTTAGTTAAATCTTAAAACAACCCAAACTTCCAACAAGATAAAATAAACGGTTAATATAAAAACATGCCAAAACGGCCTCAAGTCTACAATAGATATCAAGGTTTGCAGCAAGACAACCTATTACACAACTGAGAATTTAAAACGGCTAGCTATAAGGGACTCTTCTAAGATCGGGGACCGCTCACACCTCCTTGCCCTTACCAGCACCTTCTACTTGGCGCCTACCTAAGGATGACGGCGTGTCTGACTCGTACTGCCTTATTTTAGGACACACCCCCAATGGCATAAACGAAACACACCCCCTGTACGAGCAGGCGGGACACCCCCCTCCCCCACGGGTCTTAGGCCATAACTCGCGAACATATGCATACATTCAATCATCAACAAAATATAATTTACTTTCAATAAATCTCTGATGTAATAAGCAATGTAAACAATAAATGCTTTAAGTAAGCTTTCACGTGCCTTTAACCATTTATCGATAAAAGCATTTAATTAAGAAAAACTCACATGGTTGACGAATGCTATTTCCACTCTCAAAGAGACGCTCCCACCCTCAAACTGCCCACCTAAAAGATACAGGGTTTAGACTTCACAGAAGAACCAACCGAACCGGTCACTCGACTCCCGGGTTATAAGACCCCGCCCGGGTTCCCGAACCTCCCCGGGTTATACTCCACCGGGCGCCCCGTCTCTCAGGGTTCACGCTCGGGTTCAAACCCCCCGCTCGGGGTCTGCACATCCCCCCCGGGTCCTCCCCACACCCACCTTCGGCGAACCCCGGGGTCTCCCCCGGTACCAACGTTGGTTCGACATACAGAGATCGCTGTGCACAGGTAAAACCCAACAACCCAATCTTGGTCGAGGGTGGATTGATTCCCCATTCGACCGACGATTTGCACAAAACAACACCCCCTAATCCAAGATACAACAGACTAATTTCTCAAGGGCTTTAGAGAACTTAACCTAATCCAGAACTTATAGGCGATTCCTGTAGGCGATTCCAAGGAGCCCCTTTCTTATCAGATTCAAACTCACAAGTATGAGCCTACCTTTCCAAACCAAAACAAGAAGAAAGGATTTCTCCTACCATACCAACATTAAAAGTAATTAGATAGGGCATTTACCTTGAAGAATTTCAGTGCAGACTTGGATTTCTCAAGAAATTGGCTCTATCCCCTTGCCTCTCCAAAATCGCCCTATCTGCTTCTCTCTAGCCGTCACACCCACAAATGATTAGGGTAAGAGGCTTAACCCCTTTTCTACCAACTTTTTCACGAACCCCTCCCCCCCCCCCCCTTTTTCCACTTCAGACTATAGACATGATTCCTCCTCCCAACTTCCTATAATGATCAAACACGGTTATTACAAATCTGATTCATATATTTCTCTCGGTTATAATTCCTCTATTTTTTTAATTAGGTTGTCAAACAGATACAACATAATAAGCTAACACTTTATGTTTTCACGGGGTTTTTATTACATTTCTACATATATTCTTCTTTCACTTTTTGGCATGGATATTCATACCTGAAGACTACAAGGAAAGAGAATTGTAGATAGGTTGAGATGGTTACATGGGTACGAGGTAAACTTCAAAGGCGAGGTCCCTATTGGTTTTGCTCTTTTCCACACTGCATTATGCTATTGCTTCAGGTAAGCTATATGCTTACTTTATATGCGTTTTGTCATTTCCCTTCTCATAATCTATATGGTTACTGCATATTTATATATTATATTTAATATATATATATATAAATAAATATTATATTATATATATATTTATATTTATATTTTATATAAACAAATATTTAGATATATATATATATATATTTATATTTTATATAAATAAATATTTATATAAATAAATAAATATATATATATATTTATATTTTATATAAATAAATATTTATATAAATAAATATATATTTATATTTATATTTATGTTTATATTTTATATTTCTATATATATATATAAATATTTCTATATTATATATTTATATAAATATTATATATATTTATATGTATTTATTTATTTATATATATATATTTATTTATATATATATATATATATTTATTTATTTATAAATATATATATATTTATTTATTTATATTGATTTATTTATTTTTATTTATATATATATATATATTTATATATATATATATATTTATTTATATATGTATATATTGATTTATTTATATTTATATTTGAGATGGTTACATGGGTACGAGGTAAACTTCAAAGGCGAGGTCCCTATTGGTTTTGCTCTTTTCCACACTGCATTATTATGCTATTGCTTCAGGTAAGCTATATGCTTACTTTATATGCGTTTTGTCATTTCCCTTCTCATAATCTATATGGTTACTGTATATTTATATATTATATTTAATATATATATATATATATATATATAAATATTATATTATATATATATATTTATATTTATATTTTATATAAACAAATATTTAGATATATATATATATATTTATATTTTATATAAATAAATATTTATATAAATATATATATTTATATTTTATATTTCTATATATATATATAAATATTTTTATATTATATTATATATTTATATTTATATAAATATTATATATATATTTATATAAATATTATATATATATTTATATAAATATAAATAAATAAATATATATATATAAATATAAATAAATATATATATATATATATATATATATATTTATTTATTTATATTTATATAAATATATATTTATAAATATATATATATATATATATATAAATATAAATATATATAATATTTATATGTATTTATTTATTTATAAGTATATATATATATTTATTTATTTATATATATATATATATTTATATATATATATATATTTATTTATTTATATATATATGTATATATTGATTTATTTATATTTATATATATATATATATTTATTTATATATATATATATTTATTTATATTTATATATTTATTTATATTTATATATATATACTTATATATATTTGATAAATATAAATATATATGTATATGTACATGGCAGAGGTATAACTGTCAGGCAATGAGCCAAACCTCTAAGAGTTGTCTTAGTTGTAATTTTAAAAAATAGTCTTTATTAATCCTTAGAAAATTTAAAACAATCTTTTTGAAACAAAAGACGTAAGGATGTTTAACTTCGGAAGCAGTACCCGCTGTTAGCCGTGGATAGGCGTTTTAGGGGAAAAAAGTACGAATTAGTCCAAAAAGGTGAGTTTCTCGAAAGAAAGTTTTAAACAAAGTTTTCTCGGAATTTCTTAAGAAATGTTTTTAAAAATATATATATATAATATATATATATATATATTTATTTATTTATATTTATATAAATATATATTTATAAATATATATATATATATATATATATAAATATAAATATATATAATATTTATATGTATTTATTTATTTATAAGTATATATATATATTTATTTATTTATATATATATGTATATATTGATTTATTTATATTTATATATATATATATATATTTATTTATTTATATTTATATATTTATTTATATTTATATATATATACTTATATATATTTGATAAATATAAATATATATGTATATGTATATATATACTTATAAATATAAATATAAATATAAATATATATGTGTATATACTTATATATATTTGATAAATAAATAAATAAAATAGGAATATATATATATATATATTTAAGTATATATATATACTTATATATATATATATATATATATATATATATATATTCAAATTTCATTTACTAGATTTATTTACTATACATATATATATTTATTAGATGAGGGTTTAAATCTAATAAATAAAGTATGAATATATATATATATATATATATATATATATATATATATATATATATATAAATGAATAGTTGGATTCTCAAAGTGTGACAATGGGTATTGAGAATGGCGAAAGGAAATCTTTTGGGAGTAAGAAATATCTTGTCTACTCTCTTGTCGGAAAAGAAGGTTAGTTTTTATGTTGTTTAATTTTACATTTACAAATTTTGATTTGTCATTTGAATCAGTATGGACAATATTTATGTGAATAGTTCGGAGGACATAAAGGATTCTTGGGTTCTAGTGTTTGTTTGTTGCAGGTATCCATTAATCGGTGCAATGAATGATATCTCAATATGGAAGACCATATCGAGGATATGAATCTGAGAGATATATTGGGGTTACAATTCCAATACTAAGGTATGCCACTTATTGACTTGTTGATTTACTTCTCTAGCGAGATGCCATTTGTGTTGACTAGTGTTTGCAGATTGATATATTTGCTCGGTGTTTAATAATTGCGATACAACGACGCTTGCAACCAAGTTGGGATTTGTCAAGAACATCAGATTAGTGTCTATAACTCCATTCTCAATTGTTTTTAGACTAGTGATGCATACATTTCATGATTAATCGTTTTCGCCCTTGTTTATTTGATCTTTGAGGTATGTGTTTTTGTTGATATGCAACCTTATGATGTTCTTGTTGAGTTTTATTTTAGTGCTTGTGTGATAAATGATTTACTAATGGTTGCTTTTATCTGTTCTTGATGTTGTTTGCCAAGTTGTTTGTGTGATGATTGCGTTTCTTTAATTACCATGTTCTTTGTTTAATTCGATCTTTGAAGTATTGTGTTTTTATCAATGTACATCCTTATGATGTTCTTGTTGAGCTTTATTTTCGTGCTTGTATGATAAATCATTTACTAATGGTTGCTTTTATCTGTTCTTAATGTTGTTTGTTCTTTGTGTGATGATTGACTTTTTTTAATTACCAAGTTCTTTGTTTATTTTGATCTTTGAGGTATTGTGTTTTTGTCGATGTGCAACCTTATGATGTTCTTGTTGAGTTTTATTTTCGTGCTTTTGTGATAAATCATTTACTAATGGTTGCTTTTATCTGGTCTTGACAGTTTGCCAAGTTCTTTGTTTGATGATCGACTTTCTTTAATTATCAAGTTCTTTGTTCATTTTGATCTTTGAGTTATTGTGTTTTTGTCGATGTGCATCCCTATGATGTCCTTGGTTAATTTTATTTTCGTGCTTGTTAAATCATTTAGTAATGGTTGCTTTTATCTGTTATTGATGTTGTTTGGCAAGTTCTTTGTGTGATGATTGACTTTATTTAATTACCAAGTTCTTTTGTTTATTTTGATCTTTGAGGTATTGTGTTTTTGTCGATGTGCATCCTTATGATGTTCTTGTTGAGTTTAATTTTCATGTTTGTGTGATAAATCATTTACTAATGGTTGCTTTCATCTTTATTTGATGTTTTTGCAAAGTTCTTTGTGTGATGATTGACTTTCATTAAAATTACCAAGTTTTTGTTTATTTTGATCTTGAGGTATTGTGTTTTTGTCGATGTGCATTTTTATGATGTTCTTGTTGAGTTTTATTTTCGTGTTTTTATGATAAATCATTTACTAATGGTTGCTTTTATCTGTTCTTGATGTTGATTACCAAGTTCTTTGTGTGATGACTGAGTTTATTTAATTACCATATTCTTTGTTTAATTTGATCTTTAAGGTATTGTGTTTTTGTCGTTGTCCATCTTTGTGATGTTCTTGTTGAGTTTAATTTTCGTGCTTGTGTGATAAATTGTTTACTAATGGTTGCTTTTATCTTTTTTTGATGTTGTTTTTGCCAAGTTCTTTGTGTGATGATTGACTTTCTTTAATTACCAAGTTCTTTTTTATTTTAATCTTTGAGGTATTGTGTTTTTGTCGATGTATATCCTTATGATGTTCTTGTTGTGTTTTATTTGCGTGCTTGTGTGATAAATCATTTACTAATGGTTGCTTTTATCTGTTTTTGATGTTGTTTACCAAGTTCTTTGTGTGATTATGACTTAATTAATTAAGAGCGTGATTGATTTTTGGTCACCATGATTCTCCGAATTTTTGTTTATCATGTAATATGTGTAATTTTGGTCACCATAATTGAAAGTATATATATATATATATATATTCATAAATCTAAAGATATATATATATATATATATTTATATATATATATAAATAGAGAAATGATCAAACGAGAATAATAACTACTTAAGAGAATGCGAGGATGAATCTCAGCCACTCATCCGGTCAATAGTGGCGGCTTTGACCGGTCCCCCCTCTTTAATAATCTCAACCCTCCCATGAATTGCGTCAATCCTCCGTGATCGCGTCCACCGTAACCGAAGATGTGTGGTTGAGATTACTCCCTCTGTTTTCTTATTTTGCTCCTCTTCTCGCATGATCCCTCCTCTCTCTCTCTCTCTCTCTCTATATATATATATATATATATATATATATATATTTACATAAAGGATTCTTGGGTTCTAGTGTTTGTTTGTTGCAGGTATCCATTAATCGGTGCAATGACTCATATATCAATATGGAAGACCATACTGAGGATATGAATCTGAGAGATATATTGGGGTTATTTACAATTCCAATACTAAGGTAAGCCACTTATTGACTTGTTGATTTACTTCTCTAGCGAGATGTCATTTGTGTTGACTAGTGTGTGCAGATTGATATATTTGCTCGGTGTTTAAAAATTGCGATACAACGGCGCTTGCAACCAAGTTCGGATTTGTCAAGAACATCAGATAAGTGCCTATAACTCCATCCTTAATTGTTTACATTTCATGATTAATCGTTTTCGTCGTTGTTTATTTGATCTTTGAGGTATGTGTTTTAGTCGATATGCAACCTTATGATGTTTTTGTTGAGTTTTATTTTAGTGCTTTTGTGATTTAATCATTTACTAATCGTTACTTTTATCTGTTCTTGATTTTGTTTGCCAAGTTCTTTGTTTGATGATCGACTTTCTTTAATTACCAAGTTCTTTGTTTATTTTGATCTTTTAGGTATTGTGTTTTAGTAGATGTGCATCCCTATGATGTTCTTGTTGTGTTTTATTTTCGTGCTTGTGTGATAAATCATTTACTAATGGTTGCTTTTATATGTTTTTGATGTTGTTTGCCAAGTTCTTTGTGTGATGACTGACTTTCTTTAATTACCAAGTTCTTTGTTTATTTTGATCTTTGAGGTATTGTGTTTTTGTCGATGTGTATCCTTATGATGTTCTTGTTGTGTTTTATTTGCGTGCTTGTGTGATAAATCATTTACTAATGGTTGATTTTATCTGTTCATGATGCTGTTTACCAAGTTCTTTGTGTGATTATTGACTTTCATTAATTAAGATAGTGATTGATTTTGGTCACCATGATTCTCTGAATTTTTGTTTATCATGTATTATGTGCAATTTTGATTATCCTTGTTTCATGTGTATCTTAACTTCCATGTTATATATATATATATATAAATATATTTAGATTTATGAATATATATATATATATGTATTAATATATTTATGTATATAAATATATATAAATATATACTATATATTTTCATAAATCTAAAGATATATATATATATATATATATATTTTTATTTATATATATATATATATTTATTTATTTATATACATATATTTATATACATATATTTATATGTATATATATATATGTATATATATATATGTATATAAATATATGTATATAAATATATGTATATAAATATATGTATATTATATATATATACTATATATTTTCATAAATCTAAAGATATATATATATATATATTTATTTATTTTTATTTTTATATATATATATATATATTTATTTATTTATTTATATACATATATTTATATACATATATGTATATATATATATGTATATAAATATGTTTATATAAATAAATATATATATAAAAAATATATATATATATATATATATATACATAAAGGATTCTTGGGTTCTAGTGTTTGTCTGCGTATCCATTAATCTGTGCAATGAATCATATCTCAATATGGAAGACCATACTGAGGATATGAATCTGAGAGATATATTGGGGTTATTTACAATTCCAATACTAAGGTAAGCCACTTATTGACTTGTTGATTTACTTCTCTAGCGAGATGTCATTTGTGTTGACTAGTGTGTGCAGATTGATATATTTGCTCGGTGTTTAAAAATTGCGATACAACGACGCTTGCAACCAAGTTCGGATTTGTCAAGAACATCAGATAAGTGCCTATAACTCCATCCTTAATTGTTTACATTTCATGATTAATCGTTTTCGTCGTTGTTTATTTGATCTTTGAGGTATGTGTTTGAGTCGATATGCAACCTTATGATGTTTTTGTTGAGTTTTATTTTAGTGTTTTTGTGATAAATCATTTACTAATGGTTACTTTTATCTGTTCTTGATGTTGTTTGCCAAGTTCTTTGTTTGATGATCGACTTTCTTTAATTGTAGTTCTTTGTTTATTTTGATCTTTGAGGTATTGTGTTTTTGTAGATGTGCATCCCTATGATGTTCTTGTTGTGTTTTATTTTCGTGCTTGTGTGATAAGTCATTTACTAATGGTTGATTTTATCTGTTCTTGATGGTGTTTACCAAGTTGTTTGTGTGATTATTGACTTTCATTAATTAAGATCGTGATTGATTTTGGTCACCATGATTCTCCGAATTTTTGTTTATCATGTACTATGTGCAATTTTGATCATTCTTGCTTCATGTGTATCTTAACTTCCATGTTTATATATATATATATATATATATATATATATATATATATATATATATATATATATATATATAAGGGTGGGTTCAATTGGAAACCATATTAAATTGGAAACTTTGGAAACCATCTAGATACCATATATAGCATCAATAATACCATATTAATTAATATCATAATAATAATAATTACCATAAATAATACAAAATTAGGTAAAAGACTAAATACCCTTATCAATTAAAAAAAATAAAAAAAGAGAAATTCATTGATTGGTCAAATATTGGTTTCCAAAGTTTCCAGTGTAATGTTGGTTTCCAATTGATCCCTCCTCTATATATATATATATAGTGGAAAGGTTGCAACCCACATCTTAACCGTTGGATTCATGATTGACGGTTATTTTATTTTTATTTTTCTGTTTTTTTAATTAAAAATATTGGGCCCCATATCTATTCTAACCGCCGATCATGAATCCAACGGTTAAGATGTGGGTTGCAAGGGTTACAACCTTTTACTAAGGTTGCAAAATATCCAACCCCTATATATATATATATATATATAAATATAAATAAAATATAATAAATAAATATATAAATATTCATAAATCTAAAGATATTTATATATACATATATATATATATATTTATATAATATATTTAAATACTTATATTTATTTATTTATATATATATATATTTATTTATACATATATATTTATATATATATATATTTATTTATATATATATTGACATAAAGGATTCTTGGGTTCTAGTGTTTGTTTGTTGCAGGTATCCATTAATCGGTGCAATGAATCATATATCAATATGGAAGACCATACCGAGGATATGAATCTGAGAGAGATATTGGGGTTATTTACAATTCCAATACTAAGGTAAGCCCCTTATTGACTTGTTGATTTACTTCTCTAGCGAGATGTCATTTGTGTTAACTAGTGTGTGCAGATTAATATATTTGCTCGGTGTTTAAAAATTGCGATACAACGGCGCTTGCAACCAAGTTCGGATTTGTCAAGAACATCAGATAAGTGCCTATAACTCCATCCTTAATTGTTTTTATTTCATGATTAATTAATATATATATATATATATATATATATATATATATTTTTTATATATATATATATATATATTGACATAAAGGATTCTTGGGTTCTAGTGTTTGTTTGTTGCAGGTATCCATTAATCGGTACAATGAATCATATCTCAATATGGAAGACCATAATGAGGATATGAATCTGAGAGATATATTGGGGTTACTTACAATTCCAATACTAAGGTAAGCCACTTATTGACTTGTTGATTTACTTCTCTAGCGAGATGTCATTTGTGTTGACTAGTGTGTGCAGATTGATATATTTGCTCGGTGTTTAAAAATTACGATACAACGGCGCTTGCAACCAAGTTCGGATTTGTCAAGAACATCAGATAAGTGCCTATAACTCCATCCTTAATTGTTTACATTTCATGATTAATCGTTTTCGTCGTTGTTTATTTGATCTTTGAGGTATGTGTTTTAGTCGATATGCAACCTTATGATGTTTTTGTTGAGTTTTATTTTAGTGCTTTTGTGATTTAATCATTTACTAATAGTTACTTTTATATGTTCTTGATTTTGTTTGCCAAGTTCTTTGTTTGATGATCGACTTTCTTTAATTACCAAGTTCTTTGTTTATTTTGATCTTTTAGGTATTGTGTTTTAGTAGATGTGCATCCCTATGATGTTCTTGTTGTGTTTTATTTTCGTGCTTGTGTGATAAATCATTTACTAATGGTTGCTTTTATCTATTATTGATGTTGTTTGCCAAGTTCTTTGTGTGATGACTGACTTTCTTTGATTACAAAGTTCTTTGTTTATTTTGATCTTTGAGGTATTGTGTTTTTGTCGATGTGTATCCTTATGATATTCTTGTTGTGTTTTATTTGCGTGCTTGTGTGATAAATCATTTACTAATGGTTGATTTTATCTGTTCTTGATGTTGTTTACCAAGTTCTTTGTGTGATTATTGACTTTCATTAATTAAGATCGTGATCGATTTTGGTCACCATGATTCTCCGAATTTTTGTTTATCATGTACTATGTGCAATTTTGATCATTCTTACTTCATGTGTATCTTAACTTACATGTTTATATGTATATATATATATATATATATATATAAATATCTTTAGATTTATGAATATATTAATATATTTATATATATATATATTTAAATAAATATATATAAATATAATAAATAAATAAATATATATTCATAAATCTAAAGATATATATATATATATATATATATATATATATATATTTATTTGTTTATTTATTTATTTTTATAGCTAAATGATAACACTATATTTGATGGATATTTTTTACCCCATAAAGAAAGCCTAATAAATTGGACAATCTTATAGGATAAGTGTGCCATCGTTTAAAAGATATGACGATAGAGATAGAGATAGTGATAGAGATAGAAATAAAATATATCAGAGTTAGATTAGAACTAGAATATCTAGTTATCTACCTGTAATCCATCCCTATATAAAGGGTTTATGATTAATGAGAATTGACAGCTTTTCTATTCTGTCTATATTCATTGTTCTACAACACGTTATCAACACGTTATTTACGGTTCATGATTAAATCGACTATATGGTAATTTTCTGTTATGTTTTTCAAAGTTCTATTATTTGTGCGCATAACTCTCGTTGTTGATTTTTTTTTGCTACTTTTTCACAACTACATTAATTCAAATCCATGAGCATTATATTACCATAACCCACATGCTATACCTTTTTGGGGAATTCATATACTGAAACCAATTATATAAAAACAGTTGATTTGATCTTTTAAAAAAAAAATATATATATATATATATATATATATATATATATTATTTTTTTCTGCAAATTACCTTGTTTTAGAAGAGTATCTCTAATATCAAATTGCTATATATGCATGCCTTGTTTTTCCGGATGCTTTTTATAGTCTCAAATAAATTCACATTACACAAATCAATTTTGTCTTTTTGTATTTTTAAATAGACTTGTTAGTTTGACGAAATACGCTCAGTTTTGAAATCCATTGATTTTTGATAGAAAAAAAAATGTGAAATAAACTTGTAGAAAAATCATTGTAGCAAACTTGATCATCTTTTTCATGTTCATTGGAATGCATCTAGAAAAATAAAGATATACATTAAAATTTCATTAGTTTTTTCTTCTAAAAGGAAATTAATAATAAATCAAAATTGGATAGACTCTATTCTCCTGGTAATATATCCATGTCAAACCCTATGAAATACATATTTTTTTCGTTTTATTTAAAAGCAAGTTTTTAGGGTTGGCAAATCCAACCCCTTAAGTTTAAATGAATATATTATTGAATTTTAATAGTACCAATGCTATTGTCATATCTTATGCATGTTTTTTTTAATACGTTAAATCTTTGTTGTTTAAATATGTTATGAGTTTTGGAATTGTTTGTCCACATAGTTATTCACGTTTTTTCTTATTTGCTACGTTTTGTGAATATTTGTTGCATGAATATGATTTCATATATATAATTTTGCTATAAATCAAATATTAAATATGAGAATAATATATGGTTTGCCTCAAAAGACTTGTGGTTTGTTTGGTTGATTTTTTTTTTGTTGGGAAAATTAAAATGCATTAATTTTGCAAAGGGTTGTAATTTTATTTTATATTTAGATAGGGACAATTGTAAATAGAATAGATATTGTTAATTTCCTATTTAAAAATGTAATCATCCGAAGACGGGGTTCCAAGAAATCAAGACGGAGTCTTTGGAGTTCAGCAAGGTGGAAGCTTCAAGATGTCCTTAGACTGACCGTCGTGGTGGTTGCCTCACAACACCACTTTAGGGGGGCAAAACCATATATTATCAATTGTTGTGGTTGTTTATTCTGTGTTTATTTTTTTATTATTGCTTTTATTATGTTATGATATATGCAAACGATTTCAAAATAAAAGCAAATGAAAAAAAGAGGAATTTTTTTATTCGATAACTAATGATATTTTAAAATTTTGATATGCTTATCAAAATCCAACCGTTTTTTTTGAATAAAACTTTTAAAACAAGTTTTTTTCAAACGTTTAAAAAAAAAAAGAAAAATAATGTTTTCTAAAACTTCAAGCATTTCACAAAAGTTATTCATGTATTTCATAAACGAAAGTAATCGCATTGCATTGAAAGATTTTGTCAAAACGGGTGTAAATAGCCCTAAAGGTTTGCTGGGATTTAAGTAATCCAAGTGATTCCCTTCCTTACCTGGAAATCCAAAAGTGTTTTTGCGATTTTATTTTCGAATATTGAGATGCTAAGATAACATTTTCAGCAAAAGAAATGTTTGAAATACAATCGTATATTGCCATGATAATGAAATTTCATGTGCATCCTTTTTTCCCCCATAAAATAAGAATACCTTATCTCTTGTTTATGTAGATGGCTGAACCAACTCGCCCCGAATTTGATATCCTGGATTCAGAAGGACTTGAATACCACAGATGGGTATCCGATGTAGAAACCACCTTCATTGGCAAGGATTATAGCTACACAATCAACCCCCCTACCGACCCTAAAAACAAACCGTCAGAAAAGGTACAAGCAAATGCCTTAATGTTCTTGAGACGACACATCGATCCCAATCTTCGATGGGAGTACCTTCAACTGAAACCCTCAAAGAACTGTGGGATGCACTGAAAGGAAGATTCGGGAATATTCACGACTCTTTACTTCCTGAACTAATCGTACAGTGGAATGAAATCCGCCTACTCGATTACAAAAAGGTAAATGATTTCAACAAAGAAATGTTGCGTCTCAAAGCACGTTTAAACTTTTGTGGAAAAGAACTCACAGAAGACGACATGATTCAGAAAACACTTTCCACTTTCCCTACATCAGCAATCATACTAATGAATCTTTATCGATTGGAGTATGATAGTAAAAGAATCACAACCTTTAACAAACTTATCAACCTACTGCAAGTGGCTGAAAGACACAATGAGGTTCTTTTGAATAACAACGCTAGACCTGTCGGGACAAAGAAAATTCCTGAA